>JAGDYQ010000243.1:571857-599357 GCA_021962125.1 Bulinus truncatus
TACTTCCACTTAACTATTGTCAGGTACCCATTTACTTCCATAACTAGTGTCAGGTACCCATTTACTTCCATAACTAGTGTCAGGTACCTATTTAAAGCTGGGTGGTGGATTGGGGGATTTTACACCAAATTTCACCTGGAAAAAAAGGTAATTGGTTCTCACCGAGGATCGAACCAGGGACTCTCAGGTCAACACTGATCGACCATCTGACCACCCAAGTATCTATATAGGGTCCATCAGAGAGGGTCCTACTGCACTGACCAACACAAACAACACAACGAGCATCGAAATAAAACATTATCAATACGTTGTACTGCAATGTTTTTGTGCAGTGAAGATAATTAGGCTATTACCCCACGAGTGTCGGGTGCAGTTGTACAGATAATAATATTATTACCCCACGAGTGTCGGGTGCAGTTGTACAGATAATAATATTATTACCCCACGAGTGTCGGGTGCAGTTGTACAGATAATAATATTATTACCCCACGAGTGTCGGGTGCAGTTGTACAGATAATAATATTATTACCCCACGAGTGTCGGGTGCAGTTGTACAGATAATAATATTATTACCCCACGAGTGTCGGGTGCAGTTGTACACTTTGAGAACTCTGAATGAACCCTGACCCCACTTCACACCAGGAGAAACATTTATTTCTGGTTTGCAATAAAAATAAAATGAAATAAAATAATTCCACTCTGTTGAATTATGCCGGTTGTAAAGGATCTAGCATTGTCGCTTTATATCTTCACTCACTAAGACTGTGTTCACAGATAAAAACGTTTCGCAAATAGAATAAACAAGTCTGAAATGTTTAATTAAAACAGATTATACACTTGTGAATAACACAACCTGGCCAACTCAAGCTTCGTTTTCATGAGATAAGCAGAAGTTATTTACAGATATTCAAATTAATTATATATCCTTTTTTTTTTTGGTTCGTTTTGTGAGATAAATTATTTTATAAATTATTCTGATCATTACGATATCGATACCGATACAATACCGATACTTTTGAGAACAACAACCAATTTTTTTAAAAATAATAATGAGTGCAAGTTTTTCAAGTTTAAAAAAAAAAGTGAAAACAATAAAAAACTATGTCAAAGCACAAATTTAATGCTAATCACTTTAGTACTTGACAGCTGGCCAATTGGTGTAGATACTCGACTGTCGACTTCAGAGTCATGGGTTCGATCCTTGGCGAGAACAATGGGAATTTTTCCACAAGTTCATCCAGTTTTAAATAGGTACCCGACTTTAAGCTGGGGAAGTAAAGGCGACTGGGCGTTGTGCTAACCACACAATCCCTTCATATGCCGAGGTTATAAAAACAGATGAATCCCCGATGACCCGTCAGGGCTAAGGGAACTTTTCTTTACTATTTCACTACTTGGCAGCACGTAAGACGACCATCATTTCAAAACAATCATTGCTTAGCCTAAAACATAATGGCATAAAAATACGCCAACCTAATGAAAACAGGCGCTCAACTCAGCACTAGCCGATCAAATCAGCAATATACTTTCTTAATGCTTGGGTAGGTTGGGTAGGGTGCTACTGACAGCATTTCTGATGAGTTATCTTCAAGATATCTGTCTACTTCAGCAGAACTTTACTATTAAGCCGGTTCTGCCGCCGTGCAGTAAAACTGAACAGCTGACTGTATTGAAGTTGCACACCCTGCCGAGTAAGTGGAGTGGAAACTTTGCTCTCAGTGCACTGCAAGCACGCTTTAAGTTTTGTTCAACTTCAGCCTTGTGATCCAAGTTGTCTTGGTGGGGAGGTGGGTGGTATTAATAGTGGTAGGGTTGATGGTTATCATTACAAGCAGTGATTGAATTTATGAAAATTACTTTTAAAACAATGTATTAAATCGCTATTGTTATTCTTCAATTAGCTAATAGTGGCAACAGAAAAGTATTGGTATCGAGTATCGAAAAATTTTCGTTTAAAATGTATCGGCGATACACAAATCAATACTTGATACAAAAAGGATCGGCAATACAGCAACCAATACTGAAAAAGTATCGCCGATACTGTATTGGCCGATACCGATAATTCGATACTAACAACCCTGCATGTTGATCACTTGACGTTTGTTGACCACTTGACGTTTGTTGATCACTTGACGTTTGTTGATCACTTGACGTTTGTTGACCACTTGACGTTTGTTGATCACTTGACGTTTGTTGACCACTTGACGTTTGTTGATCACTTGACGTTTGTTGACCACTTGACGTTTGTTGATCACTTGACGTTTGTTGATCACTTGACGTTTTGGTTCGAGAGTTAGAAAAAAAAACGTGGTAAAGAACAGACGACAAGCAGAAACAAAAGGGCGTGAACCTTTTAGCAAGTGAAACCAGGTAAAGGACTAGATAGCAACTGACCCATGCGGTATAGTTAGTCAACCGTGAAATGGTGTTTCTCCACTTCACCCCCACCCCCACCCAATTTCCAACAGCGCCGATCCTAGTCATGGTTACTAGGACAATGGGAGCTTTCGTCATGAGCCCGGCAGGCTCAGTTTATACAGGTTCAAACCTTCCCTATGTCCCAAGTGACGCAACCATTTTTTTTTGTAGATTTGGTTATAGTGAGAATATTTAAAAAATGCCGCATTACAACTTCCCAATGGTTGCTACCAAGATAAGACCCCAATGGTGGCTACCAAGATAAGACCCCAATGGTTGCTACCAAGATAAGACCATATTCTTGAGAACATTGAACAATGCAGTAGTCTGTGGAAAACATGTGCCATTATGCATCGTTACATAATTACTGCAAATAAGTTTGTACATTATATTAAACTGTGATTTGTCACTAGAAATGTCTGTGTCAATGCACCAATTCTATGAAGATTGTGTGAAAGTGATGACACTTTCAAAGATAATTCAGCGAAGATGTAAAGTTTGAAAGAAAATAATTAGTACATATTCTGAGCACCTGTCCTTGAAAGAAATCAATGTGAAATGTAAAGGGGAGGAATTGTCCATAAAAACCCCGTTGTTTTCACCACAAGTTCTATACATTGTAATTTTCGTCTGAACCGAGGTAAAAGCGAAATCCATTAAAAACACATACAGACTAAATTAAATCAATCAAGTCTTTTGTTCAGTTATTCTAAATATTCATAACCCACCAAAGCAAAAAAAAAAAATTCATCTAATGGATAAATAATACTTCCCGAAGACAGTTTATTTTCCGGTCTTAATTAGTTTGCCTGGAGTAAAATTTAATTGTAAAAGCAGTACCTATATAAACATATTTTATTAGGATGTTATATGTGTCTGTGCTATGAACGTGTGTTGTTAGGATGATAAATATTTGTGTGCTATAGTCAACACTTTAAAACAGTTATTTACAGCTCCAGGACGAATGACCGTGTGTTATACAGACGGTCGATCTGAAGACCCAGGGTTCGATCCCATCCGAGAGACGCAAAATGATCTTGTAATCTCCCTTTCTGACCTGCCGTCCGTGTCTCCGTAGCCATCGCTCTCTCTCGGCCATGGTGTGGATGAATCAAGGGCACCACACAAACCGTCCCATTTAACTAACTCCACATTTTTTACGTGAGAATTATAATTATTACGTCATTGATTTATGTGTTGCAAGTGCCACGAGACCGTGTGAGTCTATGTAGACATCATGAGTGCATGTTTTACTTCTCCACCATTACCTTCCATTGAATGTTGTCATGGAAACATAATAGCGAAACATGTCTGTGCTTAAGTTGGTCGCTCATGGACTTGATCTGACCACAACCTGGTCAATTGAAAGGGATCAGTTAGACTGCCATTTGCAAATTGAAACTTCGGACAAAAGACCACAGCGTGGGTCAGCTCTCTACATCCCTTCTGTCCACGTTTGACAAAGTTCGACTCTTAACGGATTTATTTCCCACCCACCCCCATCCCCAACCTCCAAACATTTGGGACGTCTACGAAAACAGAAGAAAAGAATGTAGTATAGTCGATTAGCATGTGGTCATTCTACACACTTGGGGGCCAAAGTTGTTTACAAGGACGGACCGAGTCTTTAACTCAACCAATGTTTGACCTACACAGTCATGGGTCATAATTATCCCTTTTAGATAGTATATGTTATGTATCTACTAGTGAGTACTGTAGTTGGTGTATGACATGCATCTATTGAAGGGTACTATATTTGGTGTATGACATACATCTATTGAAGGGTACTGCAGCTGGTGTATTGTTGGCTTCTCTTGAAGTGAACTGCATCTGGTGTATTGTTGGCTTCTATTGAAGTGTGCTGCAGCTGGTGTATTGTTGGCTTCTCTTGAAGTGAACTGCATCTGGTGTATTGTTGGCGTCTATTGAAGTGTGCTGCAGCTGGTGTATTGTTGGCTTCTATTGAAGTGTACTGCACCTGGTGTATTGTTGGCTTCTATTGAAGTGAACTGCAGCTGTTGTATTGTTGGCTTCTATTCAAGGGTATTTGAATATTGTCAACACCCGTTCTCACTAAAACGTGACATAGGCCCTAGATCCTTCATTGGCTGTAAAAGTAGTTAGTTGTTAGTTGTAGAATGTCCCCAGAATCCAGTGATAGGTGCTCGCCAGGGATGAATGACTATCTGGTCTGCTACCCCCCTCCCCCAACACTCTATAAATATATTGAAATGTAATGAAATTTTTACATTACTAAGTTTCAACTGACGATAAAGAATGATAACCTATCTCTGGTGAAGTAAAGCTCTACACTTTTTTGCATAAGATTTATTGCCCCTAGAGTTGAAAGGGGGTAAGGGCGTGGTGAAGGGAATTAGCGTTCATTTTGTGGACGGAATCACTCCCTCTGGACACTAATACAATACATAGTGAATAATTGGTTTAATCATTCAGAACGGAGCTACTAATTTATTTCATCAACAACGGCATTAGCTGTTTAAAAAAAATGTAGTAACTTTAGATTCAATCAGTGTAACGTCTGCATGGCTGTCAGTACAAATGTACACATTAACCTTGACTGTCAGTACAAATGTACACATTAGCCGGAAGTGTTTTGTATTATAATCATTTGGAGTTTCACAAAGTTTCGTTTTAAGCTGCTCAAAAATTAATTAATTAAATAAAATACAATTCTTTTTTTCAATTTCCAAAGGATCAGAGTTTGCATTATGAGCTATGCGGAGAGGTTTTAATATTTAAGTTGGAATTTGAGCAGAAGTAAAGTCATAATTTCCTGAATTAATGCAATGAATTGTGGCCAGGCTTTTTAGAGAAATGAGATGAAGCTTCCAAAATCATTCGCTGTATTGCATTTCGCTATTGCGTCTCTTCGCAAGTTTGTGTGTGTATGTGTGATTGTTTGCAAGTGTGTGTGTACGGGTGAGCGAGTGTGTGTGTATGTGTGTGTAAATGTAAGCGCGTGCGCGTGTGAGTAAGTGTGTAAGTTATATTATTTAATAATAGAAAGATGAAATTAATTCAAATAAAAAAGCAAGTGTTCCAATTAGGACAGTGTAGGTTCGCGTGCAGGGGAAATGATTTAGGTGTGTCCAGAAGTGGCAAGCTTGATGATGATTGGTCAGATTATTTACAGACGACAACTGAATGTGACTGGGGTTGTCTCCGTTTAACTTGCCGGTGTAGCTATTAAACGATTAAGAAAGAAAACAATTCAAGTAAAGTAAACAATAAAAGTGAGATAAGCACAAAGTAAACAATAAAAGTGAGGTAAACAAAAAGTAAACAATAAAATTGAGGTAAGCACAAAGTAAACAATACAAGTGAGGTAAACAAAAAGTAAACAATAAAAGTGAGGTAAGCAAAAAGTAAACAGTACAACACAAGTAAACAAAATCATGGAGAATACCGTCCGTAGACACGGGTTTGCTGGTAAATAATAACTTTGTAAATATGCCCGACGTTAAATAGATATAAAGATAGTATGGAAAACTGAATTGACAGAAAAGTAAAATGTACCCGGTAACTTGAGTAAAACGAGACCTTCGTCTATCTCAGTTCTCATTTTGTTCTCAGATACGCCACGTGTTACAAATTAAGCAAAAAAGAGCTATAAATAGAGTTCTAACGGACCAATCAAAGATCAAGTGGAAAAAAAAAGTCAACTTTCGCCAACCTCTCCAATCCCTCAAAACCAATCCACGTGCTGGCTATTTGTCTAACAAATCTAAGTTTAACTTGCTATTTGTCTAACAAATCTAAGTTTAACTGGCTATTTGTCTAACAAATCTAAGTTTAACTTGCTATTTGTCTAACAAATCTAAGTTTAACTTGCTATTTGTCCAACAAATCTAAGTTTAACTTGCTATTTGTCTAACAAATCTAAGTTTAACTTGCTGTTTGTCTAACAAATCTAAGTTTAATTTGCTGTTTGTCTAACAAATCTAAGTTTAACTTGCTGTTTGTCTAACAAATCTAAGTTTAACTTGCTGTTTGTCTAACAAATCTAAGTTTAACTTGCTGTTTGTCTAACAAATCTAAGTTTAACTTGCTGTTTGTCTAACAAATCTAAGTTTAACTTGCTATTTGTCTAACAAATCTAAGTTTAACTGGCTATTTGTCCAACAAATCTAAGTTTAACTTGCTGTTTGTCTAACAAATCTAAGTTTAATTTGCTGTTTGTCTAACAAATCTAAGTTTAACTTGCTGTTTGTCTAACAAATCTAAGTTTAACTTGCTGTTTGTCTAACAAATCTAAGTTTAACTTGCTGTTTGTCTAACAAATCTAAGTTTAACTTGCTGTTTGTCTAACAAATCTAAGTTTAATTTGCTGTTTGTCTAATTTCTTGAAGTTAAATTAAATTTTATAACTTCAACAATTGTCTGTGTGTGTGTGTGTATTTGTGTGTATGTGTATTACTTCAAAAGTCGTCTAGCTTCATTTCTTCAAATGTCATCTAGTTTCATTTCATCAAATGTCATCTAGTTTCATTTCTTCAAATGTCATTTAGTTTTATTCCTTCAAATGCCATCTAGTTTCATTCCTTGAAATGTCATTTAGTATTTTCCTCATATTGTCATTAACCGTTTCCCCTAAATCATATTTTTAGACGTACAGGCAGTGTAGTGTCTTTGAAAATTAGGGTGAACATTAAATAGGGGCTTAATCTCTGACGGTCTGTACAGCTCCAGCCTTGCCTCACTGTCGATACCCATGTAATAAAAACTGAAGGTAATTGATGGCCGTATTGATTCCACTGGTTGATCATGGTCTCTAGACCCCCAGTAATTTTAGGGAAAATTTCTCCAAGAATGTAATACATCAGGAAATGCGTATCGATATTTGGTTGTATGTATTTGTTTGAGTGCTGAAAATCAAACCAGATTTCTGATTGTTTCTGATACCAGCAAATGATATATTTATAAACTGTTCATTGTATGATTGTATATGATATTTCTAGTATAAATTGTTCATTGTATGACTGTATCTGATATGTTTATGAACAGTTCATTGTATACCAGTATGTGATATTTCTAGTATAAACTGTTCATTGTATGACTGTATGTGATATGTTTATGAACTGTTTATTGATATTGAATACCAGTATGTGATATGTTTATAAACTGATGATTGTATGATTGTATGTGATATGTTTATGAACTGTTCATTGTATACCAATATGTAATATTTCTAGTATAAACTGTTCATTGTATACCAACCAGTATGTGATATGTTTATAAACTGTTCATTGTATACCAACCAGTATGTGATATTTTTATAAACTGTTCATTGTATGACTGTATGTGATACACATGATACACATAATACACATGATACACATAATATACATGATACACCTAATATACATGATACACCTGATACACATAATATACATGATACACATGATACACATAATATACATGATACGCATGATACACATAATACACATGATACAATAATATACATGATACACATAATACACATGATACACATAATATATATGATACTCATGATACACATAATACACATGATACACATGATACAATAATATACATGATACACATGACAAACATGATACACATGATACACATGATACACATGATACACATAATATACATGATACACATGATACACATGATACACATGATACACGATACACATGATACACATGATACAATAATATACAGTATACACATAATATACATGATACACATGATACACGATACACATGATACACATGATACACATGATACAATAATATACATGATACACATAATACACATAATATGCATTAAGGTTCGGTTTGAATCAATTTGATAATATGTAATAATCTTTTACCAGGTGTTTTAGTCTGAAATAAACATTTCATATATATATATATATATGACAGATCACAAAACATTATTTTTTTAAATGTTGCTTTACAGTATTCTTCAATAAAGTGTATGTATGTTTTAGGGCGTGGGAGCGATAAACCCTAAACCCCCGACACCCCAACCTATAAGGGGTGGGGGCGATGAACCCTAACCCCCCAACACCCCAACCTATAGGGGGTGGTGGTAATAAACCCTAAACCCTACCCCCCCCCCCGACATCCCAACCTATAGGGTGTGGGGGCGATAAACCTTATGCAAATAAACTCCTTCCTGAAAGTTTGATTTTAATTTCACTGTTGACCCAATTATTCTTTCTTTATTCTATTAGTTTTGGGTTAATCCTACCTAGTGATGTATCTCAAACGAAATTTCTTTGTGGCCGTATCGATACAACAATACAAACCATCTCCGCATTATAACCGATTATTAAATTTTGTAATCAATTGTAACAAGACGTAACAATGACCAAATAAAAAGGAAGCAAACACGCTATTTCATGAACCAATAATAAACAAAATGGAATTTCTCGTGAGGAATTATTTGAGGATCACCGATGTCTCTCCTTCCAACAAAAGGTAAACAGTGTTAATAAAACGATTCCAGTTTCGCGGTCTTATATCATTTGTTTGCCGAAGAAAAAAAAAAAGTTCAGACCACTTCAACCGATGTCGATTCCATTCGATTTTATTCCGAACGATACCAAACAAACATGGGGACCTGCGCGTGGCTTCCAATTAATCTTCTGTTTCAAAAGTTTACCCAAATCTCAAATGGCAGAAACAGGAAATGACGCCATCCGGGCGATTTCCTTAACAGTGGCCAGAGTGGAGCTTGATTAATTGATAGTAATACTATGCCTGGATTATCAAGTTTATTGGAACTTCAAGAACATCTCAATATTCATAACAGCATAGAAACAAAAAAATCACACAATATCCTCAGATGTAGAAGGAAGAACTTAATGCAACTTGAATTAATAGCAGACGTGAAATTTTTTTTGGATTGGGATAAAAATAATTTTATGACTATGCTGTCTTGTTTTATCAATCTTAAAAATAATTCAACAGACGCTAGTTCATTCGCTTTGCGACTATCCGGCTTATTAAAAAAATAATCACGTGATTCCGTGGTTAGTGTCGGTTCTATCGAAGGAGGGAGCCCTCCAGAAAAACGTTTTTCCTTGTGAAATTTTCCACGTAGCTTGAAATATGAAACTAATGGGGGCTGGTCATTCAGCTGATTACCACCTAGGTCATACGTGGTGCCTCCAAAGACATTGCACTCCCGTACATGGTTAGGTAGAAATATAAAAGAAGGGAATAAAAAAAAACCTCCACGCCCTTACAGAAATCGAAATGAAATTAATTTCAGTATTTGAGAACCAGAAGCAATACCCCCACGTTTGTACTAGGCCTAGTTTCACAAAATGTAAGTTCTCTGGTAAACATCTTGCATCGCACACTTCATCGAAACTTGTACAGTCAAATTAGCAGACGTCAATATTAAAAATAAAACAAGATATAAAAAAAAGTTTGTTCTACACATTTCTCATGTGTGTGTGTAATTTAAGTTTTTGTTAAATGCTGGACACATCGTCATCGACTTGAAGGAAAACTCACATTGCTGATAAATATATTTACGTCAATTGCGAAACTCACACACACATACACACACACAAGTGCACACACAAGTGCACACATAGACACACACACATGCGCACAATATGGTGCAGTTCATTTTTTTTTAACAGATCTTTATTTGAAGAACAGAAATAAACCAAAAAAAAATTGATGAAAAATCAATGACTGTGTTTTAATTCAGTGTATTTTCCTATAACAGACCAATGAACATCTTTGAAACGTAGCAAATAATGGATGAATTAATATTTGTGAAAGTTCTTATTTCAGTGGTTTTACTTTCTTTACAGAGAAGGGAACATGAATTTTTTTTTAAACAATCGCTTCCGTGGATGGCTTTCATCTTTACCTACTCAGCTAGACCAGGGGTGGGCAAACTTTATGAATCTTGGACCACAAGTGTTTCTTAATTTTGAAAGGAGAGCTGATCCATGGGAAGATTAGATAAACTGATATAAACACAATGTAACTGTCATTACAGACACACTGCAAAGCACGGGCTGTGCGTGACCCACGCTCTGTAAGTTTACCCGACCCTGCGCTTGAGCGTACATTCTCATTGATTGAAATGCGTTCGATAACGAAAAAAAAAACAACAACAAATTGATTATAATTGGTAGATGAAACACGGTTATGATAACTTTCTGGAATATTTCGATAGTCCGAAATAACAAAATAATATTTGTCGTAACGTAAAATATCTACTGTACAATTATTTATTGACATGTGGCGCTCCACTTGTGGCGAGCGACAAACAAACAAAAGTCGTCTAACTCTTCCTCCTTCCTACCCCCTCTCCTCCTCCCACACCCCCTCCCTCCCCCCCCCCGTTTACATTCTCTCTTAGTCACGCTTGACTCAACTCGTCACTGTTTTCTGACGTCACCGACAAAGAGCGAGCCCCGCCTTCCATGGACTTTCCCGCCAAAACTATTAATTTTTAATGACAGACTGAGCAATTAAAAATTCCCCAACTAAATTGCCCTCAAAGGTCAAGGACAATGATTCCCCCCCCCTATTGTTAAAAACATGAAATGTGTTAACTTCAACGTATGACTTGATTCCGCTTCATTAAACGTGTGTGTTTATGTTCACTTAATGTTGAGATCAGTTGAAATAAATACAAAATGTATTGACTGTTTGTTTTATTATGTAACAGTGAGTGGATTCAGTTCAGCTGCATGTCAATCAAACTTGGCTTTATCACCCCCTCCAAACCAACATCCACACCCACCCACACATCCACCCACACCTACACACCCACACCAACTTACACCCACACCCACACACCCACCCACCCACACCTACACACCCACACCAACCTACACCCACACCCACATACCCACCCACATCTACACACCCACACCAACTTACACCCACACCCACACCTACACACCCTCACCTACACACCCACACCTACACACCCACACCAATCTACACCCACACCCACATACCCACCCACATCTACACACCCACACCAACTTACACCCACACCCACACCTACACACCCACACCTACACACCCACACCAATCTACACCCACACAAACCACACTGACACACCAAACCGCACATCCACCCACACCTACACACCCACACCAACCACACTGACACACCCACACATCCACCCACACCTACACACCCACACCTACACACCCACACCTACACACCCACACCTACACACCCACACCAACCACACTGACACACCCACCCACACACCCACCCACCCACACCCACACACCCACACCAACCACGCTGACACACCCACCAACACACCCACACACCCACCCACACACCCATCCACACCTACACACCCACACCAACCACACCGACACACCCACCCACACACCCACACACCCACCCACCCACACCTACACACCCACACCTACCACACTGACACACCCACCCACACACCCACACATCCACCCACACATACACACCCACACCAACCTACACCCACACCCAATTTGATTAATAATCTTTAAGATATTCAGATGTCATTATATCGCCATGGTTGGGGGCGAGTTGGGGGAAGGGGGCGTATTTTCTCTATTTAAACTATTGTAATCTGCCTGTATTTAAAATATTGTAACCGGCCTGTATTTAAACTATTGTAATCTGCCTGTATTTAAAATATTGTAATCGGCCTGTATTTAAAATATTGTAGTCGGCCTGTATTTAAACTATTGTAATCGGCCTGTATTTAAAATATTGTTATCTGCCTGTATTTAAAATATTGTTATCCGCCTGTATTTAAAATATTGTAATCGGTCTGTATTTAAAATATTGTTATCGGCCTGTATTTAAACTATTGTAATCTGCCTGTATTTAAAATATTGTAATCGGCCTGTATTTAAAATATTGTAGTCGGCCTGTATTTAAACTATTGTAATCGGCCTGTATTTAAAATATTGTTATCTGCCTGTATTTAAAATATTGTTATCCGCCTGTATTTAAAATATTGTAATCGGTCTGTATTTAAAATATTGTTATCTGCCTGTATTTAAAATATTGTAATCGGCCTGTATTTAAAATATTGTAATCGGCCTGTATTTAAATTATTGTTATCTGCCTGTATTTAAAATATTATAATCGGCCTGTATTTAAAATATTGTTATCTGCCTGTATTTAAAATATTGTTATCTGCCTGTATTTAAAATATTGTTATTTGCCTGTATTTAAAATATTGTTATCGGCCTGTATTTAAAATATTGTTATCGGCCTGTATTTAAACTATTGTTATCGGCCTGTATTTAAAATATTGTTATCGGCCTGTATTTAAAATATTGTTATCGGCCTGTATTTAAACTATTGTTGTCGGCCTGTATTTAAAATATTGTTATCGGCCTGTATATAAACTGTATTTAAAAAAAATTGTGGTAATATATTACTTTAATTGTGTAGCTCACCTAACAAAGTAATACTAATAAATTTAAAATAAAACAGCTCTATTTACAGTATATAACAATTAAAAAAAACTGCAACAATTTTACTGGCGTCGAAAAGAAAAAATGACTTCTTTAAATATTCCAGTTACTTTAAAAATTACATAAAAGCAATCTATAAACAACACAGACTTGTGAGCTGCAATACGATGGCTGTACTAATAAAAAAAATGAAGAGAAATGGCTAGCGTCAATCCAACAAAGTTCGTGCTGTCTAATAGGACCATTAATCAACTCGTTATATAATTATTATGTCATTACTGCCAGAATTACTGGCATATTATTTTGTTTTTTAACCCAGAAATCGATGAGCATGTCTCATAGCAACAATGAGCAGAAAAATATGGCCACAAGACAAAAAAATTCTATGAATAAAAATAAAATTTCGTTACACTAATTTGGAAAGACCAAAATGTCCTCATGAAGCGATGTTCAAGAAAGTTACTTTTTCTTTAAAAAGAAATAATTTTGCCACCAAACATTTGGTAGAACATTAAGTTATTTTAATACGAATTTAATTGATTCAAAGACGTACATTGAATTAGCAGAACGTTCGAAATACCAATAAAACTTCTACAGTACAGACCTTGGTATTTATAGCTGGGAAAATGAACATTTGTTGTCTGTTATAGAAGGTCATAAATTTATGAAAGTTAAATCGTGCTTTCTTTTATAAGGAGAACATTATGGGATGTGGGGAGATGGATATAAAATGAGAATAACATATGTAAAGCTAGTCATAATGACATATGTAAAGCTTATCATAATGACATATGTAAAGCTTATCATAATGACATATGTAAAGCTTATCATAATGACATATGTAAAGCTTATCATAATGACATATGTAAAGCTAGGCATAATGACATATGTAAAGCTTATCATAATGACATATGTAAAGCTTTTCATAATGACATATGTAAAGCTAGTCATAATGGCATATGTAAAGCTAGTCATAATAACATATGTAAAGCTAGCTATATGTAAAGCTGGC
This sequence comes from Bulinus truncatus, assembly GCA_021962125.1. Lineage (NCBI taxonomy): Eukaryota > Metazoa > Mollusca > Gastropoda > Planorbidae > Bulinus > Bulinus truncatus. The sequence goes on from JAGDYQ010000243.1 coordinate 585,745, forward strand.
AAGGATGACGCAGATTAATGCGAGACATGAATACACCTACATATTGCAGCCAGCAATTAATGACTATATTCCATCCAGCTTTAAATGACCAACACTGTAGCCACTCATAATGACCTTGAGTAAAGCCAGCCATCAGGACCAATGGTACAAATCGGTCGAAATGACTCGTACATCAGAAGGCCACGATCACCTATATGTCAAGAGTCCAAAGTCTGGTCAACTGTGTCCAAAGACTTAGATCACTTACGTCACGCGATCATTAACCACTTGACGGGTGATAGAAATAAGGGGGGGGGAGCCAGGTTGGAAGGTGGGAGAGGGGGGTTGAACAGATAACTTTGACGAGATCATCAACCGTAACATGTCGGTTGGCGGGAGGGGGAGAGAGAGTGGTTGGTATTAGTCGTACTGCTGCATGAATGGAAAGATAACTCTAGACATTTTACTCGCGCTATTAACGCCCTTTGTTCAGCGTCCCTAACGAACTACTGTAAGTATGGCGGTAGTGTGATCTGTATGAGTGTGTAACTTTACAAACATTGTTATATATACAACAGAGAGACATTTTACATACATGTATAGCTACTGTGGAGAAATGGTATAGTCATCGTTTGATGATGCAATTTGGTAGGCTCCGCCCACCACAGCTTCCATAACGTCATTCCTCCATCGCGTTGTTATTTTATTCTGAATTCTACGTGTACACATCTAATACGTCATTTCTAACATAATGACGTTTACTACAACCAACAGTGTGGAGCAGGTGTTTTATTTTAACAGTTGTGAAATCATTAAAACTCTGGGCATCGTAGTATGTGGATGTATGTTGTAGTTTGCATCTAGACAGCATTTATTCTACTCCTCCTGAGTTCACCATTTATATGTCACTTCGTGTTCATTCAGTTATATTAATGATTTTAATGTTATTATTGTTACTTTCAACTGGAGTCAACTTCGTATATGAATGTTGTTCACTGCCGTTGTAACATCTGCTACAAGTTTAAGAAACTCGCAACAGCGACATCATATGCACCCATAACTGATTAATTTACGTATACAGAATTAATAGTCCCTTCCGAAAATTAAAAAGTTATTGGAATAAATAAGTCTAGCAATCTTTAGTAGAGGTTACCATGACAACCAAACAAAATTTTAGATATAAGCTCTCCCAGAATTTATTATCTATTTACTAGTGTAACATTTTTTTTTAGAAATCGCTAAAAGTAAATGTACATATGGTGCAGGGCTGCCTTCAATAATTCACGGACCTTAGGGCCGTCTCCCACCAGCTCCCTCTATCACACACACTAGTAAATATATACCCTGTCCTGGTATGGTTCGATCCCGTGGGGGGAATAATCACCCTTGCTTTAAATACTTTCCCATAGTTCTCTCCCTTCTATTTGGTGGTAAAGTGAACCAGTCTAACAATTACCGATGGTAGCGCTTTGGTGGCGAGATGAATCTTCACACTGAAGCTCGACCTGTATTCTGTGGGTCACGGGTTCGACTCGCTACAAGCCTCAGCCACCTACATATCCTCCGTGGAATCTACATGGTCATTGCACTATCGGATAAAGTGGGTGGGGGGGGGATACATGGTATTTACACGGTAAATTATCATATTTTAATGTATGGGAATATATGCATCCCATTTCATACAATATCAAATAAAATTCATGACGATTCAAGCATGTCAATGTTTGTTTTGATTTTTTTCAAATGTCAGCAGATGTCATAATGACGTCACCCTCCCCCAACCTCCTCAATAGAACTGTGTGCCAGGCAGTACTAGCTTTTTATCACGTAGAATAAATATTTGTCGACATCTATAAATAAAATGATTAGATTATAATGAAGACAAGCTGGGATCACTGGCTCTATTGATTCAGGATTCTCACTCTATCATAGACATGATGCGCTGTGTCTAGTCTAATGCATTAGGAACTGATAGGGGGAAAGAATGAGTCAATCGATAGCAGGTACATCACTGGAATTGGTTCAATTCCTAGAATAATTTTGCTCATTTTATGTCTTTTTTTATTGACTGTTGTTGATTAATTCAGAGGCTAGTTCAGTCATTTAGTTTTGAATGTTTCTAGCATCGAGATAGTTCATTGTAAGGGCTGTTAGAAGGGACACTAGGGAGTCGATACACTAAGCAGAGGAGACACTAGCCAGAGGAGGAACTAGGCAGAGGAGACACTAGCCAGAGGAGGGACTAGGCAGAGGAGACACTAACTAGAGGAGGAACTAGGCAGAGGAGACACTAGGTATTGGGAAGTCGAGGAAAACTAGGCATATTATATGGTGGATTTAACGGCAGACGCAACTCGCCCTGCACCAGGGGATTGAATTGTAAGGTGGGGCATTTAAAAAGCCCAACTTTATACCAAAAAACCCACAAATTTTACCAAAAATAGCCCACCTTTATACCAACAAAGCCCACAAAATTTACCAAAAATAGCCCACCTTTATACCAACAAAGCCCACCTTTATACCAACAAAGCCCACCTTTATACCAACAAAGCCCACCTTTATACCAACAAAGCCCACCTTTATACCAACAAAGCTCCCTTTATACCAACAAAGCTCCCTTTATACCAACAAAGCCCACCTTTATACCAACAAAGCTCCCTTTATACCAACAAAGCTCCCTTTATACCAACAAAGGCCACCTTTACACCAACAAAGCCCACCTTTATACCAACAAAGCCCACCTTTATACCGACAAAGCCCACCTTTATACCAACAAAACCCACCTTTATACCAACAAAACCCAGCTTTATACCAACAAAGCCCACCTTTATACCTATAAAGCCCACCTTTACACCAACAAAGCCCACCTTTATACCAACAAAGCCCACCTTATACCAACAAAGCCCACCTTTATACCAACAAAACCAGCTTTATACCAACAAAGCCCACCTTATACCAACAAAACCCAGCTTTATACCAACAAAGCCCACCTTTATACCTATAAAGCCCACCTTTATACCAACAAAGCCCACCTTTATACCAACAAAGCCCACATTTTACTTTTTCTGATGTCTCATTGTATTATAACGCCCCACTATTTACTTTCGCCCCTGTGACTCCAGGCGGCCTCAGCCCGCCCCTGAGACCGATAGATCTAAATATATTTGCTTCGCCTATGAGACCGGTAGATCTAAATATATTTGCTTCGCCTATGAGACCGGTAGATCTAAATATATTTGCTTCGCCTATGAGACCGGTAGATCTAAATATATTTGCTTCGCCTATGAGACCGGTAGATCTAAATATATTTGCTTCGCCTATGAGACCGGTAGATCTAAATATATTTGCTTCGCCTATGAGACCGGTAGATCTAAATATATTTGCTTCGCCTCTGAGACCGGTAGATCTAAATATATTTGCTTCGCCTATGAGACCGGTAGATCTAAATATATTTGCTTCGCCTATGAGACCGGTAGATCTAAATATATTTGCTTCGCCTATGAGCAAACAACGGCATGTGGGGATACTTCCATGACGTATCCCAGGAATGAAATTATAAATTAGCTGACAACATTTAATGTTGCTGGAACAATTCGAATTCCACCATGACATGTAAATTGAAACAAAATAACGTAGAAATCTTCCAACAAAGGAATAACTTGATTTTCAGCCTCTGTACAACTCAACTAGTGTTTACATATCAAATATTGACTATTAATAAAACGGGTGTATAAGAAATACAGGAAGTGGTTCAGTAAATTGAAGCCAGATTGGACTCCACTTCTACCAGTTTACTTCAATTAGCCAGATTTTTTTTAAGCAGACCGACTCTTGAGGTCAAAATTCTGCTAAGCCTTTTGATTTGCCCGCCAGGCGAGTTCTCGTTGAATGGGGTCACTCCTACTCCAGCTAGAACTTACACTTTTTTAAATCATGCCCCAGGCCTAAAAACTTTTTTTCATTTTAATTGTATTTATATCAAAAAAGTATTTTACTATTTTACATCATTGCTTTAATTTAATTATTTTTTTTTTTTTGCTATCTTTTTGCTTCACGTCCAATTTTTGGCAGAGTTCTTGCCCCGTCTGGCGGAAGATATGTATAGGTCTGGCACGTGCCGTATATGTGAAGCTACTACTGGGTGATGCGTTAACAATGAACAGCAAAATCACGTGACTTACGACTAACGGTACTCCAAGTGTCAAACGATCTGACAGTGTGTGTAGAAAAAAAGGGAAAGCGATTCTGCACTGGCTTCACACGTATCATGTTGTCCACTGATGGAAATAATTCTTTTATTTCTTACAAACCATTTACCAGCCCTGAGACAGTTTCTGACGTCACTCCTACATCTGTGACTGTTCATGTGCGAATCTACTGGGTTTTCACGACTCACTTATAAAGTAAGAAGAGAAAGAAGAGTAAGAAGAGAAAGAAGAGAAAGAAGAGAAAGAAGAGAAAGAAGAGTAAGAAGAGAAAGAAGAGAAAGAAGAGTAAGAAGAGAAAGAAGAGAAAGAAGAGAAAGAAGAGTAAGAAGAGAAAGAAGAGAAAGAAGAGTAAAGAAGAGAAAGAAGAGAAAGAAGAGTAAAGAAGAGAAAGAAGAGAAAGAAGAGTAAAGAAGAGTAAAGAAGAGAAAGAAGAGAAAGAAGAGAAAGAAGAGAAAACAAAAGGACAGGAGAAAGACCCCAAACCAATGTGTCGCGAGCCACACTTTGTGAACCAACCCACAAGACATTAGGAAGCTACTCAATATATCTTCCATGACTTTAGCTTGTAAGGTTTGAAGAAGCCCCCCCACACACACACACAAAGCCTTGCGATTCGAACCCTTACCTTACACCTATCTATGCTGGCTGACTATTTCGTTGCCAATGTGACTGTGTGGTACAATGACACAACTGTATTGATTTACGTTCCTTGAAATTGAACATTCTAAGCAAGGGTAGTCTAGATTTCAATTGCAATACCCATCATTTCAATAAGTATTTATAAAAGATCCAATGTAGGCCTTTATTTATGTCACGTGATTTGAATCACAATGGCGTCTATTGCTAAAGGTAAATGCCAGCAGGGAGCGTAGAAAGAACAACTGATTGAGTGAACACGTGAATTATTCAACTAATCAGGAATCTAGACAGTTGTGTGTGAAGATAGGATTATAGGAAAGCAAATGGAATAATTGAGTTCTCATTGGATGGATCAACAAACATCGCCTAAGTACTTATATGTTTTCTAATGCACTATACCTATGTGTTATCTACACACACAATACACACACGCACGCGCAAATAGTGCAAATAGACTGGATCGATAGTTAGACTGACAGAATCTGATTAGAAAGTGAGACAGATAAGACAAATAGGTACTGTCATCATTATAGGGTCGCGGGGGAAGGGGGAAGGGCACAGGTGGCAATTAGGGAGGGGGGCCCAACAGAGCCTCCTCACCCCTCCGCCCTCAAGAAAATGTGGCGGGCCCAATTAATTTATTGACAATGCCGATAGATAGACGGATCAATAGTCAATTGATTTTTTTGTGCAGATGAAAAAAAAAATAATTGAAATAAATCATTTCAATTTCCAGGACCATGCTGACCTTGACCCATGAAAGGAAATATTCACAACATAATAGTACACCTCGAGCTTGTCTTAGGTTTGGTGGGGGAGGGGGGTAGGGACAACGAATTATTTGGGCCCTATCCAAAGTACCTTAAGGACTCTTATGTCACCAGATGTAATAGGGCATTTTGTTGGCAGTAGGGGAACTTTATAGGCAGTAGGGGCATTAGGTAGTAGGAGCACTAGGTAGTAGGGGAACTTTATAGGCAGTAGGAGCATTAGGTAGTAGAGGCATTAGGTAGTAGAGGCATTAGGTAGTAGAGGCATTAGGTAGTAGAGGCATTAGGTAGTAGAGGCACTAGGCAGTAGGGGAACTTTATAGGCAGTAGGGGCACTAGGTAGTAGGGGCACTAGGTAGTAGGGGAACTTTATAGGCAGTAGGGGCACTAGGTAGTAGGGGCACTAGGTAATAGGGGCACTAGGTAGTAGGGGCACTAGGTAGTAGGGGCACTTTGAAGTTGCCTAGTTTGTCAATCTATACGAACATCTTTGTATACCTAATTAATCATTGCACTGTAGAGTAACGCTATTAATTTATTACGTAATTATCGAGCAAGGCAGACAACTCATTCATAAACTCTCCAACCCCCCTCCCTATTCGTGTGCTCAACGCTCTTTTGGATTAAAATAGATTTTGGTCGCATATCATCTCTAGGAATGAGAATGTCATTGAATAGATTTATTCTTATCCTACACTCTACTCGGTATATTGAACTATAGGAGTGCTCTAGAAATCTATTGTGTATAGATTCAAATTAGCTTTCTTCCCCAATAATTCAGTTCCATTCAGAATGAATTCAACATATGCATGATGTACGTTGGGTTTCTTTCCTACAGTTTTAGATATGGTCTGAGTCGTTCTTAAGCACTTGGGGGTCCTAGACAGACTTTTGAGAATTTGGGCGCCCTAGACAGACTTTCGAGATTTTGGGGGCCTAGACAGACTTTTGAGAATTTGGGGGCCCTAGACAGACTTTTTTGAGAATTTGGGGCCTAGACAGACTTTTTGAAATTGCGGGAGCCTGGACATTGGAAACTGGGAATTCAATGAACACCCGTGGGAATTCGAGGCCCTCGATGACTTTTTACGGGAATTTAGAATTTATCGACAATTTTTGAAAATTTAAAATTTCAGGCCGACTTTGAAAATTTGAGACCTCTAATTTAATTTATGTAGAATTTTGAGGCCCTCGCAATAATTTCCGGAAATGTGAGTCGATTCTTATTGAATAACTTTAGATTCAATAAAAATGATTGATTGATTTACTTTTTATTTGACAGTATATTTAAATATTTACTTTTTACATACCATACAATCAATATTTGGGTAGCCTACATCTTCGATGGAGAGTCTCGATTGTTTATGAGGTGATTTTGACGGTACTGAAACATACAGTCTGTTAGTAGTCTCACAGAACTGTAAACTCAAATCTTCGATTCTCAACTGACCATAATTACTGATAAACAATACATTTAGCACATTGAGGTGTTGTTTCTTCTATCGAGCTATCGATGGGCTGAGAAGCCATCAAATAGACTAAGAATTATCGGAAGCTACAAATGTCAGTGATTGTGGCCATCAGACGCGGAAATACATCAGGCCCACTGGAAGTAATAATTTGCGATACATCAGACCATAGGCAGAGCCATCATTGATTTGAGAGCCCATCGAGCTACTGGAAGCCATCAGATACATTGAGGCCCATCAGGCTTACACAAGAAACACATCAGACAGACTGGAAGCCCATCAGACACGATATCAGACAGATGAAGCCATATAATTTATGTTTTTCTTCTTGTTCTTTTCTTTCTTTATTGAAAATATTGATTTGTGAGCAATTTTTACATTAGTGTTGATGCATACATTTTTTTGATCTTCATGTAGATTCTCAGTTGTGAAAGTATTTATAACTATCAGTGGCTAATTACTCATATGTGATATATTTTTATTTTAACGATCATCATTTATAATACATTTATTCCCATCGCGGGGAAAAATTATAACAGTGTACATTACTCGTCTATGTCAAAAGTACACCAGTGACCGAAGTGTTGAGAGAGAGAGAGGGAGGAGAGAGGAGAGAGAGAGAGAAGAGGAAAGCGATAACGAAAGGAGAGAGAGTGTATTATGGTGGTGAGGAATCAGAATGAATTGGATGAAGAGAGAGTTAATGGGTCGCTTCCAGCTAAGCTCTTTAATCTATCAATTGATCTGTCTCCCGCGTCTCAATGACAAGCGAAGACGAAAAACTACTCCTCATCCAGATATTTTCTACACTATGTGGCTGGAAATGATGATCCCTCCCCTCACCTTAGCGCTTCTTCCTCTCTTTTCCTCGTAGTTGTCCTGCTTCCACTGGAGTGTGTCATGCGTTAATAACATGTGTTGTTTTCGGTGGTGGCAATGATGATATATGTCGATCTAATCAGAATGATGATGCTCTTCATGGTTGAGCTATAAGTGCAAAGGGAGTGGAAGAAGGGAGGAGGCGGGCTGGTGGGAGCAAGGATATTCTATTCTCTGAAAGTTGAATCCAACTGAACAGTTCATTGGCAATCGCTGAAGAGTGGAATCTTCTGGACAAAGACATTTTAAAGAGATTTGATGTTTTTTCTGATCTGAATATAAAGTCAACAAGGTAGCGTTCGATGAAGTCCCTGTCTTTATGGATCAATCAATATTCATTGGTGAAGTAGCCGAGAGATGGAAGGATTACATTCAACAAATAATCAGACATCGATATTGTGGATTCATTCGACAAAAAGCTGAACATCGGCGTAATATGCAGAAAGTTTGTGGAAGAAATCGAATACTGGACAGTATCGCAAGAGCATTACTGGAATTTCAGATTTGTTTAAAATATAAATTATTAAGATTGTTATGATGAAGAATATGGGCATTATCAAGAGCGATATGGAACAAATACAAATGGAAGAAATATCTATGGAAAGCATTACTGGATGCAATCATCGATCGATTATATGAACTGGTCAGTTTGTCGAATATGAACATTTCATGAGACAATTGAAGAAATGCAATATTACAAGGAAGTTTGAAATGTCGATACGTAAAGGTGATTGAGAAATGGTGATTATGAAATGGGCGTTGAAATTTGAAAGAAGCAGTAACAGACAATGGTTGAAGAAATGTAAGTTTTAATGGCGGGGCTCTGATTAATGTTGTGGGCTCTTATAGGCGCTCACTGCAACTTTAATATTATGCTGTTGGCGTATTACTTCTTATTGTATGAATTGGTAATTTGATTGTCATTTTGATTGTCGAGCTTGATTGTCAATTTGATTATCAAGACTGAGATTATCAAGTATTCCTAAGATGGTAAAGTGGCGACCTCAAGGAACAATGAAGTTGTCATTTGATTGTCGCAGGAATTTGATCATCTGCGACAACGATACTATACGTTTAACTTTGTTATGTAGTACGGATCTGGTAACGTGTCACGGATTACTATTTTGATATTGCTTTGCATATACCTTGCATTAATAATATTATTGATGATATAGATAACTATAACATTGGCTCTTGCTGAAAACAGTATGCAACAATATTACAATGATAATATTGGTAACTGTAGCCAATATTATATGGCCAGCTATTGATGAGGCCATGTATTATATCAACATTGGCTTGCTCATGGTTATCCTTTACTTTGATGTTGATTATGTGCGTCAATTTTGCTTTATCTTTGATCATCATGTGTGCCTTCTTTGTTTTTGCTGCTGATCATTCTGTTCAGCCAGCTTTTTCGTTGCACCATTATTATTTTCACGACTTAGTTTCCCTAATTGTTAAGTGTTTGAACCTTACTGATGTTCTCCTGCAAAATACAAGCACCTTTTCCCAAACACACTCTGAGAAACACTGTTGTAGACCATAAATAATGCGGGTTAGGCATGTGTTATTATTTTGGTCTAATGCCTAATGAAATCCTTAATATGTATAATTGTGTTTTTATCCATAGCGATATATATGATTAGATAAAATCTACTCTGATAAATTGGGATAGATAGATTGAAACACACATACATGTATTCATACATACATGCATACATACATACATACATATACATGCATACATATATACATACATACATATATACATACATACATACATACATACGTACATACATACATACATACATAGGTATTTTTAACTTTACATTGAGAAGCACTAAAGTGTCTCTGGGATGACATACACACAACAATGGAAACATAAACATATACCAGTATTACTTTCAACTATATCTGTAGATTTTATTTTAAAACAACAGAGTTCCTTTGTTTGATTATGTGCTTACCGCTGTGCCCGTGGGTGTGTGTGTCCGTGTGTGTGTGTGTGAGTGTCCGTGTGTGTGTGTGTCCGGGGGTGTAAGTGTCCGTGGGTGTGTGTGTCCGTGGGTGTGCGTGTCCGTGGGTGTGTGTGTCCGTGGTGTGTGTCCGTGGGTGTGTGTGTCCGTAGGTGTGTGTGTCCGTGGGTGTGTGTGTCCGTGGGTGTGTGTGTTTCCGTGGGTGTGTGTGTGTCCGTGGGTGTGTATGTCCGTGGGTGTGTGCCCGTGAGTGTAAGTGTCCGTGGGTGTGTGTGTCCGTGGGTGTGTGTGTCCGTGTGTGTGTGTCCGTGTGTGTGTGTCCGTGGGTGTGTGTGTCCGTGGGTGTGTGTGTCCGTGGGTGTGTGTTTCCGTGGGTGTGTGTCTCCGTGGGTGTGTGTTTCCGTGGGTGTGTGTGTCCGTGGGTGTGTGTGTCCGTGGGTTTGTGTGTGTCCGTGGGTGTGTGTGTGTCCGTGGGTGTGTCCGTCTGTATAATTAGCTGCTACTGGAAACACTACAACAAGCCGTTGTTTCAAAAGTGAAAAAAAAATTAAGATTGCCAATTTTCTTAAGGTTTGTAAACTGGAGTAAGAATTGAGTGAAAGGGGAAAGTTGGGGGTGGGGGTGGAGGATTTAGGTTGTCATGTTATGACGTCAACAAAGACCTCCGCTTTCTTAATCACGATTGGTTAAACAAACAGAAATAACTCATCGGTGGGTCCGTAGGGGGAGGGGCATGTGAAGTGTGGGCTCAACAAAAGGGGAAAAAAACTATTGAACTATGACGCATGCGCAGAACAAGAATGAAAGTACTTGAAGACAAACCAAGGATGATAGATACAACTGTGAAATAGAAGAAGAAGAAAAGACAAAGAAATTTTTTTTAATTATCTTTGTGGAACTCATAAATAATTATTTCGATTGGTTGAATGAAAACTACTATTATGTTGTGGATGTTTTTGTATTTTCTGCTGACAGGAAAAACTGAAGAAAAAAATATTTCAAACTCCGCCATTGACGTAATAGTCTTACGACTCAAGTTCATCTTTTATTCTGTTGAGGAGGGGAAGAAAAGAAGGGAGGGGTGTGAGGTTATATAGAATGTGGAGAGAGAGAGAGAGAGAGAGAGAGAGAGAGAGAGAGAGAGAGAGAGAGAGAGAAAGAGAGAGAGAGAGAGAGAGAGGAGGAATTTACTTCTAACATTATGAAGCTGGTCTCAATAGAATGCTAGCTACAATAATGATAAATTTAATACGCGCGGTAGAGCTATCTTCCGTGATGTAGAGTTATCTTCCGTGATATACAGTTATCTTCCATGATATAGAATTATCTTCCATGATATAACCGTTTACCTTTGAGCTAGGTGCACCCTATAATTTACAGTACAGTGAATTATCTTAGTTAAAAACGTAGATTTGTATTTTATTTTGATTCCTTGGTTGATTGAATTGATCCCAACGTGCGACTACTCTTTGATAGATTACATTAATTGGGTCTACTGTTTTTTTATATACTGATTAAACAGAAGTACTTTTGATCTGTTAAGTAAATATCCGCTAGTTTTTGATTGAATAAAGTTCATCACAAATATTATTTGATCGAATAAATTAATCACAACTATCATTGGAATGATCAAATAAATGATGACACTACTTTTTGATTGATAGTCACAACTACTACTGTTTGATTGATTACATTGCTAGCGACTTCTAATTTTATAAAATAAAACTTTTGACTGAATGTTGGGTAAGACGGGAAGAGCAAAGGTGTGCTTGGAGGGCTCTATGGAAATGATATGTTGAGGTGGGGGGGGGGGCGGGTAGGCGAAATACTTTTGAGAGTTGCATTGTTCGACTTTTGAGAGGGGAGCAGTGCAATGGTCATTTTGAGATGAGAGCAGTGCCATGGTCATTTTGAGATGTATTCAGTGCAATGGTCATTTTGAGATGTATTCAGTGCAATGGTCATTTTGAGATGTATTCAGTGCAATGGTCATTTTGAGATGTATTCAGTGCAATGGTCATTTTGAGATGAGAGCTGTGCAATGGTCATTTTGAGATGAGAGCTGTGCAATGGTCATTTTGAGATGAGAGCAGTGCCATGGTCATTTTGAGATGTATTCAGTGCAATGGTCATTTTGAGATGAGAGCAGTGCAATGGTCATTTTGAGATGAGAGCAGTGCAATGGTCATTTTGATAGAGGAGCGATGCGCGGGTCCGATGCCCTAGATGTCACCCCCTAAGATCGCTCGCTACTACAAGGCAGTATTCAACATTACGATGGTCAATGAAAGTCACAGAGTCTTGTGGTGAATTGTTACCTCACGAACAAAAAATACGTTGGGTTTAATTTAGAAGTATTAAAAGGGGGAGGGGGAAGAGAGAGAGAGTTAGAAATGACGTGAAGGGGTTTCTTCAGCTACTTAATATTCATCCCTCCAGATGTCACTGTAAGCGCTCATCAACAAGTCTACATGCGAGCATGCGTCCCTAATTATATATATATATATTTATATATATATATATATATATATATATATATATATATATATAGTTTATCTACAACCATCTTGAACATGCATCCCTCATTATATATATTATTATAGTTTATCTTCTGCTTCCTTGAGCTCCCCAGCTCATGTAGTTTATCATCGGCATAAAAAAAATTGTTTTCGAGTGAAGTCTGAGAAATAAAATAAAACAAGTATAGCAAGACATGTATTTATTTCAAATTTTAAAATGTAAAGTTTCCGTTTTTCTTTTCTCTTTATTTTCATACCAAAACGTGTTTTAAATCTGGTTACGTACTTTACACAATATCCATTTCCGGTGTGAATTTTGCACTTTTTTTCTGAGCTCAAATCCGCCATATTTAAGAGAAAAGAATCAATAAACATCATGAAGCAGTAATTAGATAATATATCAAACCAACTGACAAGATGAATCAATTAGAAAATCTTTTTGTTTTTTTCACTAAACAAGTCAAGCCATTTTTTTTAAAGTTTTAGTTTATATACAGTTCCCTTTGTACATGTGCGAGGAAAAGTCCAAATTGAATCAGGTCATGTCCAATGCGATGTAAAGTGAGAGATAGGAAAGTTCGACAATTATGTTTATGAAATTGTCTACAGCACAGAGTTATGTGTACTTTGGAAGAAAAAAATAATTGGATTGAAATCTTCCTCCATGGGGATAAGTTGTTATTTCTTGGACTGTTTGTCTTTCATGTAATTATGTCCATTGTGTGTCTCCCTCTCTAGACACAAAATTGTTGGTATTGCTAGGTAACTTCTACATACACGATATCTTCCAGATACATACACATCAGCCCCGTAGCGTGAAAATTCTACAACAGGGGAAAGGCAATAGCAGAGGGGGGGGGGCAGGAAATACATTTTACTTAGTAGAGCAAACAAGCAGAGGGGGGCCAGAAAAAATGCAGGGGAGCGACCCCCTGTGCCCCCTCCCTGATAACAAACACACACATACACACACATACACATATTTACTTATGCACACACTCAAGCACAAACCAATGTACACACAATACTCGCATATACAATCACATATGCACACATAAACATTCACACATATACCGGTAACACACACACAAACACACACATATGTACACACGCACAAACACACACATATGTACACACACATACACAACATACATACATATACAATCACACA